>JASEVX010000001.1:121866110-121901089 GCA_031761405.1 Serripes groenlandicus | reverse complement strand
CCTCTGGAGGGCTCTCTAACAACTTGTTAGTCAATAACTAGACGGTTATAACATTTTAAACAATTTTATGATTATCTTATGAAACAGCCGTGGTAACATAAATGTGATTTTGTCCCGAACGTTCGGGTTTGTTCCGATAATCATATCTCTGTCCCAAATGGACGCATATTTGTCCCGGAAAATTTAGACCCATAATTTTACCAATGTAGGTAGGCAGTTGGCCTGTGGGATTTATTTATGTGTGTCAGTGTGGTCATCGCCAACGATCTGATAATTGATTTAATGGTATATTGATATAACGAGTCGGGAAGCGTACTGGTATAATTGACGTCGCGTGGAACGCGGCGTCAGTATGGGATAGGTTTTTATTTTGTACCATGGGGTGATGTAATCGAAAAGGGGAGCAACCAACAATATTATTGTTAAGAAAAATGACTACAGTTATTAAAATCTTCAGACACATGTAATGGGTATTTAATAACTTTTCCCTAACTTCCTAGGCTACGCGTTTTTATAGTTTGGTTTACGAGCTAAGAAAAAGTTTCCGGCGATGTTTTTGCTTATTTTCAATATTCAGATTTTTAAATAAATGGGTAATCTTTAAAAAATGAATGATGTTTCATTTTAATTACAACAAATTACAGTAAAAATCTAAGAAACTGTAAAAACAACGTAAACCAAACTATGCAATAGGCAGGGCCGGTAACGTGACATTATATTATAAACGTTTCATAACTTTAATGAAAATACGTTTACATCGTAAAATCATACGGGGCGGCTTCCAATAATAGAATATGAACTAATGATTGACTGCATTATTTTTCTGTCTCTCTCTCTATGTCTCTGTCTCTCTGTCTGTCTGTCTGTCTGTCTGGTCTGTCTCTGGCTCTGTCTCTTGTATCTCTGTATCTCTGTCTGTCTCTGTCTCTGTCTCTGTCTGTCTGTATGTCTGGTCTGTCCTGTCTCTGTCTGTCTGTCTGTCCTGTCTGTCTGTCTGTCTGTCTGTCTGTCTGTCTGTCTGTCTGTCTGTCTGTCTGTCTGTCTGTCTGTCTGTATGTCTCTCTCTCTCTCTCTATGTCTCTGTCTCTATGCTCTCTATGTCTGTCTGTCTCTCCTCTGTCTCTGTCTCTCTCTGTCTCTGTCTCTCTCTCTGTCTCTGTCTCTCTCTGTCTCTGTCTCTGCATGTCTCGGTCTGTCTGTCTGTATGTATGTCTGTCTGTCTGTCTGTCTGTCTGTCTGTATGTATGTATGTCCAGTCTGTCTGTCTGTATGTCTGTCTGTCTGTCTGTCTGCACTGTCTGTCCTCTGTCTCTGTCTCTCTTCTGCTCTCTCTCTCTCGTCTCTCTCTCTTCTCTCTCTCTCTCTCTCTCTCTCTCTCTCTCTCTCTCCTCTATGTCTCTCTGTCTCTCTGTCTCTCTCTGTCTCTGTCTCTGCTCGTCTCTGTCTCTCTCTCGTCTCTCTCTCTCTGTCTCTCTCTCTCGTCTCTCTCTGTCTCTCTCTGTCTCCTCTCTCTCCTCTGTCTCTCTCTCTCTGTCTCTCTCTGTCTCTCTGCTCTCTGTCTCTCGTCTCTCTGTCCTCTCTGTCTCTCTGTCCTCTGTCTCTCTGTCTTCTGTCTCTCTCTGTCTGTCTGTCTTCTGTCTTCTTCTGTCTTCTCTCTCTCTCTGTCTCTCTCTCTCTGCTCTCTCTCTCTGTCTCTCTCCTCTCTGTTCTCCTCTCTGTCTCTCTCAGCTCTCTCTTCTCTCTCGTCTCTCTCGCTCGGTCCTCGTCTCTCTCGTCTGTCTGTCTCGTCTCTTCTCTCTCGTCTCTCTCTCTCGTCTCGTCTCGTCTCACTTCGTTCCTCCTCTCTCTCTCTCTCTCTCTCTCTCCTCTCTCTCTCTCTCTCCTCTCTCCTCTCTCCTCTTCCTCTCCTCTCTCTCTCTCTCTCTCTCTCTCCACTCTCTTCTACTCTCTTCTCTCTCTCTCTCTTCTTCCTCTCTCTCTCTTCTCCTCTCTCCTCCCTTCCTCTCCCTCTCTCTCTCTATCTTTTCTGCTTTTGTGAATTTGTGTTCTGTTTGTATAAGTTTAAAATATGGAGGAAATGAAGATAATAATAATCACTTTTTTTTGACGCTCTGCATAATTAATTTAACTATAAACTTAATCATATCGATTATTGACGTAATTAAGTTGAGGAGAATAATAATATTTTCATCTTTGCAATCCCGAATCTGATTTAGCAAAAGCCGTTTACATTTGTTTAGACCTGTTTTTTATCACCAGGCTGTCGAACACGTATATGTGCATGCCAATTAAGAACAACTAGGTATATTCCTACATTATTTCATGTTATATTCCTAAATATATTAACATCTTTCACATATCAATTAATTATCATCGATTTCATTTTTCGAACATGATACCTCGTTAACTAGACGAAGCCTTGTTCCGAAATTATATAATAACTTTTAATTAAATATCAATATCAACAACATTTATTTATCAATAAGCATTACATATGCTTCTGGCTTAACTACAATTGGTTTGAGACCGGTACATTGTGTAAGCCACGCCACTTTGTGCCTTACCAGGAATGACCACGATGTGCACAAATTTGTTTGGATGATCTGATTCAATTTCTTGGTTCAGTGGCCTATCGTAGACTGGTAATACCACGGACATCTCTGTCTGACGTTATAGCTGTCTAAAGATACAATTCGGAAAACCTAAAGTGTATTAAGAATACACGTTTCGTTGAAATGAAACTTTAACTATTTTCAACAATATTTCACTATAAGATAGTGAGGAAAAGTCTGGTAACCCTTCTGGCGCGCGACTTACAGCTCATAAAGTAATATTTTGGATGGTTAAAACAATTTCAACAATTTTCGAATAAGTTTATGAAACAGCATGGTAACCTCTGGAGGGCTCTAACAACTTGTTAGTCAATAACTAGACGGTTAAAACCATTTTAAACAATTTTATGATTATCTTATGAAACAGCCCTGGTAACATAATGTGATTTTTGTCCCGAACGTTTCGGGTTTGTTCCGATAATCCATATCTCTGTCCCAAATGGACGCATATTTGTCTCCGCGAAAATTAGACCCTAATTTTACCACCATGTAGGTAGGCAGTTGGCCTGTGGGATTTATTATGTGTGTCAGTGTGGTCATCGCCAACGATCTGATAATTGATTTAATGGTATATTGATATAACGAGTCGGGAAGCGTACTGGGTATGAATTGACGTCGCGTGGAAGTCGCGGCGTCAGTATGGGATAGGTTTTATTTTGTACCATGTGGTGATGTAATCGAAAAGGGAGCAACCAACAATATTATGTTAAGAAAAACTACAGATATTAAAAATCTTCAGACACATGTAATGGGTATTAATAACTTTTCCCCTAACTTCCTAGGCTACGCGTTTTTTATAGTTGGTTTACGAGCTAAGAAAAAGTTTCCGGCGATGTTTTTGCTTATTTTTCAATATTCAGATTATCTTTAAAAAATGAATGATGTTTCATTTTAATTACAACAAATTACAGTAAAATTCTAAGAAACTGTAAAAACAACTACGTAAACCAAACTATGCAATAGGCAGGGGCCGTAACGTGACATTATATTATTTGTAATTGCAGCAATGTCATCGCTTGGCGATTTTGTCATTCTTATTTAATAGACGACAAGGTGTCATCGGTTCCCATATATTCAGTGTCTCTGCTTCCTTCCGTTATGAATACTTCGCTGTTTTCACGATTTCATACGATTTCTAAAATTCATTGGATTCGTATTCGGTTTTTTGGACGGTACCCCTAAGGCACACGTCCTATAGTCATGTGCATTTTGAGAAATCGTACAAACAGTTGGCTCCCCGACTATAAACAGAACGATAGTGTAAAAGCTGGGAGCCGAAAAAGAGGGATTTTTTTAACCGTCAACAAAAAGTAGTGTCAATTATCAGGCAATAAAACTGCATTTTCGAAAACCTTGGTTGAATCAAGATATCTTGATATTGAAAAAAAAGACTGTAAAAAAGGAAGCATTAGTGGTTGAAAGTTGAAGTAGAAACGTTTACAATATTGAGTTGAAGTTTGAATAAATATATTCATAATTAATGTATGAATATATACCATTTCACGTGACATTTTGATATTTCTTGTTGATAAGGAAGTGGTTTCGTGGATATTTGTAGTATTACTAAACCCTAAATGCCTCAACTCCCCTAACTCTAAACGCTTACGATGAAAACAACTATCTCCCAACTAATTTATCTAGCCAATCGATTCTTTTTACTGAAAGATGATGTTAAGGAACGACAACTCTGCGAAGGAGAACTTGCAACTTCCGTATTCAAAATGAAAGTAGAAATCTGACAAGCTGCGCTGACGATAGATTGTTATTGTTTTTGTGGAGGAAAGACACATGAAGTTTTATATTGAGGAAGACTGACCAGGAAAGAAATGTATGCACGCCTAAATGTTCATTTAGTCATCAATACGTAAAACGTTCGAGGTAGGTCTGATCAATTAAACTGTAATTTGGAGTGGAAAACTTTTTTTATTTTTATTTCGCCCTGTGCTGTATCGTACCGGATATGAAATAAGCTCACATGTATTTAATGTACACGTATGTCTGAAAATAGCCCAATTCCTGTAGACATTCGCTTGTCCGTTTATCATCTGACATATGTTAATTATTTAAAAAGGGTGTGGTATATGAAGAAGAAAAATAAAAAATAAAAAATGAAGGGACTTCGAGAGACTTCGTACATATATCCAGAGACATATATATACATTATATATTTCTATTTAGGTCTCTGATATATTGTACAAGTGTATACTCGTTCTTGTATGTATACACTATTTAGGCTCATTTAAGGACTTAGGAGACAGAAGTGGTTAAGTGATGTGAAAACTGCCTTTCAAACTTAAGTGTGTAACAATTATTTGTATTGAATGATGATATTTATGTATACAGGTTTTTATTATTGAAAAGAATGAAGAAATACAATATATATTTATAAATGAATTTTCCAGATTTTTGTCTATTACTTAGATGGAGCATATGCAAGATGCTTTGCCAAAAATATTATTCAATTAACGCGCAAAAACCACATGTATATTTGTATCAAGTTGTACGCTATGTTATAATTTGTCTAGTGAATCCATGTCCTAACTGACACTCTCTGCCTTGCGTCATTTATAATGTTATATTGACATAACAGTAGTGAGGCTACACCTGTTTCTAGGTTCCTCAAATTACATGTATATGGTCAGTTAAAGACTGGTTGAGACTGCATAATATGATACATAGGCTCCTCTGAGTCTTCACTGGATACAGATGCATTATAACCCCAATAACTTAATGCAGATCAATAATTGTAAAGTATCTATTATAAACGGACTTTTTTATTATTCAAATCATAGCATACGTATATATTGATAAAAATGGCTTTTGCGCAGGACATGTATACAACTATACACATCTTTGATTTTATTTTTATTGTGCAATCAGTAACTGTATGTATTTTATTTGTTTCGTTTCAGATCATGGGAAAATATTGACAGGTTATATAATGGCCAATACGCAACATTACTTGTGAAGAAGATTCATAATGTCAGTGTATGGGATATTTTTACAACCAACCTTTATGTATTGGAAAAGTTGGGGTATATTAACTGTTATTTCCGGTTTGGTTTTTAGTTGAATCAGAGAAATAAAAGACAAATGGCAAGTCGTGGACGCAACAAGACGGGTAGAAAACAAAAACAAAACGACGTTAATGACATTCTTCAAAGCTGGTAAAAGCAGCGAGTCGTTGTGACAAGTATTCTGGATGAAAGTGTTTATTCTGTAAAGGTAACTCGGAAAACAATAACGGAATGGAAGAACAAATATCTGGGCGAGATGTAAACGACACAAATATGAATCAAGGATGCACAATGTGATCTGTTTTTGTTTACTATAATACAGGAAGATAACTGTGTAATTAACTAATTACTATGAACAAGACATTCAAGTAAATCATTTAGAGCTATAATACAGAGATGACACTTCTACATGATAACTAACATTAAGTAGATCATTTTGAACTACATATTGTGTCACACAGGGGGATCATTTGTTTTGTTAAATGACCAAAGATGTAAAATTTAAAAGTTAATCTGTAAGTTAACTAGCATTTATCAACAGTAAGAGGCATGAGTAAAAGCATTGTGACAAAAGGAGAAATTGCTTGTATCGAGCAATTTCTTCCTCTGCTTCCATGTTTTCAAAAAGCCGTCTGCTGCAGAGGCGTCAGAAAGTGTCTATTTGAGGGAAAGGGTGATTGAAATATTATAATTAGCTCCACTGGCTGAAAGCCAGTCAAGCTTATGTCATGGCGAATTGTCCGTCGTGCATGCGTTAACTTTTTGCTTCAAACAACTTCTTCTCCCTAACCACTTGGCCAATTTAAATGAAACTTCCTAGGAAGCGTCCTCTCAATGTCCTCTCCTAAATTCCTTCATATTTTTTGGATCCATGCAAAATTCTGGTTTCCATGGCAACCGAAAGAAAAAAATAGTGAAAACTTAAAAAAATCTTCTCCGAGGAAAGTGTCAGGTCGATTTTCTAATAATTTTGTAGAAATGTTTCTTGGGTGACCCTCTATCGGATTCCTTCAAGCCAAGTTGATTGGACGAAAAACATAGTCGCCAGGGGGGGCGGGGCTAATTTGCCGTATGTGGCTATAATGAAAACTTAAAATATCTTTACCTCAAAAAGTGTTTGGCAAATTTTCAAATAATTTTGTAGAAATGTTCCTTGGGAGACCCTCTATCAGATTCCTTCAAGCCATGTTGATTAGTCAAATTTTTTATTGATCACAAAAGGAAAAAGCACATTATGAGATTTTCTGTTGCATTATTATTGTCTACAGCCTACATACATTCAAAGGTCAGTTTACTATATTTTTCTATGTATATTCAAGTTGATATGTACTCATCATGCAACAGAATTTTCATTGACAAAATATGTCCCCAATTTTTCAATTGTTGAACATAGTAATGGGAAGAAAAGTTTGAATATTTTAACAAAACTGTACATTTTGACCTGTTGATTTTTTTTGCAAACTTCAAGGATTGGAAGAAATAATTGAACGGAAACAATATCACAGGCTCTTTTTAAAAAAACTTTACCCAAATTTAAACCAATCTACAGCAAACAACTTTGAAAATATCTTTGCAAGCTCACTTTGGTACAGCATGTTTCCTATTTTATTACTCAGTTTACCGTAGCTCAGTCAGTAGAGCCACAGGCTGTTAATCCAGGGGTTGTGAGTTCGAACCTCAGCTTGGCCTACATTCCTTCTGACATTTGACGTGACTACCACCAATGGGCTTTCAGACTATGTGGAAAAGCAGCCAGTTGCTTGGAAAGAATGTAGTGTGAAGTACTGGTATGAGAAAGCCAAGAAACATATGAGTAGTTGAACTGGCTGCCGTGATTTGACTGAAAGATTGATGAAAATGGTGTTAAACTCTAATTAATCAATCAAACTATTTTATTACCTAATACTTTGAGACTTGGAAAACTTCCTCATCTAATACCCTTCTTCTCATTGTATACTAAATATGCTGAGTGTAGCCTATTTTTTCGGGTAAAAAGTATAAATGTTGATGTATTTTGGTTGTATAAGAGAATTGGACATTGTTGGTTAAGTTACAGGTCAATTTGACAGAAAATCCACAGGTAAAATGTGTCTATCCTTGTAAGCCTGTGTGGCATTCTTAGGCTGATCGGGATCAATACTTTACGCAGAGTCCACAATGTTGGTTTGCTCACAGGACTGCTCAAATTAAAGAAAAATCTAGTTAACCCTTTCCCTCATACGACAATTCTGCAGCAGATGACTTTGAACATATTTTGTCAACATATAGAAAATCTCTATAATTGAATGGATAACCTATGACTAAAAGTGGAAAACATTGTGGCAAAAGGAGAAATTGCTCGTTTTGAGCAATTTATTATTTGTCACTATGTTTTCAAAAAGCCGTCTGCTGTAGAGGCGTCAGAAGGCGTCTATATGAGGGAAAGGGTTAACACTCTGGAAGCCGCATGTTTTACTTTAGCATGTTGAAACTTCCTCAGAATATTTGCTTGTATGATATCTAGCCTAAGTTCGAATATGTGTCAGATCCAGTAAAGAACTAGGTCACTTAGCCAAACACACAAAAATTGTGTTAACACTATAGACACTGCATTTTTGTATTGAGCAGTTTGAAACCTTGTCAGAAAGTTTGTCTTGATGATAGGCCAATTTCAAATATTGGTTATTTTGGATAAAACATTAGGGCACTAAGCCAAGTAGGAGGACAATCTTGTTAAGACTTTGGAAGCTGCACGTTTAGCTTGAGTATGCTGAAACTTTGTCAGAATGATTGTTTTTATTAAATTTAGTTTGAATATGGTTAATGTTTGTTAAAAAATTAGGTCACTATGCCAAGTTGTAGGACAATCTTGATTTAACACTTAAGAGACCACAATTTTGACTTTAGCGGCTTGAAATTTTGTCAGACAGTTTTTCTTGACGATATACAGGCCAATTTAGACATTGGTCATGTCGAGTCCAAAATTAGGTCCCTGGATCAAATTTGGAATCCGCTGTGGTCGAGTGGTTAGCGTCGGGGATTTCGAAACCGGATCCCCAGTCGCGGCATTACGGTCATGGTGGAGTGCCCTTGGGCAAGGCACATTTTCTAGCCTAGTACTGGTTTGTTTACCCAGGGATCATGAATAATTAAAATTTAATTGCGCGCTAAATGACCTTAGCTGTCGATGCGCCATAAAACAATATACATTCATTCATTCATTCATTGATCAAATTTAAGAAAAGATTTGTTAATGCTCTGGAAGCCATGTTTTTATCTCTAGCATGATGAAACTTTACCAGAATGTTTATCTTAATGATATCTAGGCTAAGTTCGAATATGGTCTGGTTAAAAACTAGGTCACTAGGCCAATATTGAGAAATATCTTGTAAACACTCTGGTCACCACATTTCTCTCAAATGTTCCTTGGTGGACTCTTTACTAAGAGTGTTAAATTTAAGTTGATTCTTTAGATACTATAGATAATAAATAGCTTTGCTGCTGGTACTATTTTACCCTTTCTACACTACAGACACATATTGTCTAATCTTCAACAGATGGATGGTATGAGCAATTTCGACAGTTTTCTCAATGTTTTCCTCACACGTCAATACTTTTATTTTCATCAATACAGATTTACCAATATCTTTAGTTAAACATTTTCAAATCATCTGCTGTAGAGTTTATCCATGTGATAAATTACCTATCACAAATGTGTTTGTTTATCTAACTGTATCTACGTCTACAGTTCAAGAGTTTAATTATAGATCTCTGGAAATAAGGTTAACCCTGTCTTAAATAAATATTTGAACTGTATGCATTTCTTCTTTTTTGTTTACATTTTTTGAAATTATGTGACTTGTTTTGTAACTTTCCAAAAAATGGAACAGTTGACCATCTTTTTCCCCCTCATACAATGGGTACCGTCCCACAGCACTTTCAGTGCTTTGATTCATGTTTCAATCGAGATGAACGATTCGTACCAACTGGTTTTCGCTCTTTGCTCTTTGGGAACTGACTTGACCATTTTCTTTCGTTTATTTTTCAGTTCTCTTCTGGCATGTTCAAAACGATTAAACTGATATTACAAACAAACAAAACAGGCTTAATAATTCTTGCTATATGTAAACTATACATGTGAACTTTCATAATGCTCAATCTTAATCATAAATATCTTTAATTTACTTCGTATTTTTTTTTATATACTCCCGTTTTTGCTATCATACTTCTGTTACTTCTTGTTCTTGTTCTTGTACATCCTGTCTGTTTGCACAGGTTATTTAAATATATTTAACTGCGCCTGTTTCCTTTAAGTCATGCTTCAAAATCATGCACGGCGTCTTTGATGATTTGTATCAAAATTCTTCTTGTAATTAATTGTTTTAAAAGGATTTGCTTGGTGTTAGCAGGGACACTATATTACAGCAGGGTACTATTTGAAAGACCCTGATTACAGGGATATGAAACGAATCGATAAGCTCCGATATCTTCGCCTCGCTGTAAGAAAAGCGGACATTAGCCCCTCTGGTCATTATCCACTTCGTAAATTCATTTCTGCGATGGCAATCGATGGAATGTAGGTCAAAATCCCCTACAAACAAAATCCCCTAGGCATACACAGACAAAATCCCCTATATCCTTTTTCCACTACAGACAAAATCCCCTACATGCAAAAATCCACTACAGACAAAATCCCCTAAGGAAAAAATCCCCTACTTTCTAAATGTTCAAATTCCCTACTATATACATGTACATGTTACATGTTAGTTTAATGTGTTATATTTGAATATTATCATTTTAATGTTATTTTGATAGTACGTATGTTTACAGGCGACTTTATGACTGTAAGGGGTGGAAATGGCCAACTAAGGTTTAGAAGGACTCCACCCAGATTTCCCCCAAAGCATGGAATGTGCATGCGGCAACGCTCCATGACCAAAGTTTTAAAAATAATTATGTGCTAAAATTGACTTTGTAGTGTGCTTTATTGTGAAACAAACAATACGTAAATAATATATTATAATTATGTGCTAGTTGGCTTTGTAGTGTGCTTTTTTGTGTGTTTGTTCAACCTGCTCTAATATATTATAATTATGTGCTAATTGGCTTTGTAGTGTGTTTGTTCAACCTGCTACTTCTTTATTGTGAAATTAAAAATGTAAATAATATATTAAGTTTCTCTTTCTTTCACTGCCTGACCAATGAATAATTTGAACTAAGTAGGGGATTTTGTCTGTTGGGGATATTGACATGTAGGGGATTTTGTCTCTAGGGGATTTTGTCTCTAGGGGATTTTTTACATTTTCTTGAAAATGTACCTAGGGGATTTTGTCTGTAGGGGATTTTGACCGTCCACCAATCGATGTAGATAGACAGATGTTTTATTAAAATTAATAAGTTTAAAAAGGAATAACCGAGAATGTAAGTACATAACATAATTTCTATCTTTATTTCTTACATTTACGTTAATTTTAGAGCTTGTATTTAAACACAAAATGATAGTTATTGCAATGAAATTCTGAAGTCGATTTTTTCCCACAAAATTGTGGTAAAAAAAGTCAAAACGAAGAATACAGGCTATGTGTAGGACCGTCCTGTGTTCTATATTGTCGTTAGAAACATATTTAAATTATATATTATAAAGGATCAATGATCAAACTTTGTTCTAATCATTTTAATATAGCTGATGTTTGCCGAGAATTTTCTAGAATTGTTTGTGAAAACTTGTGAAAGAATGAGATGAATTTTAAAAAAGATGACGGCCATTTTGTCAAAATAACAAATAGGTGCTATGTAAAACATCTTTTAGTGTTCAATAGTGCTGTTATAAACACATTCAAAGGTCAGATTGTAAATGTTAAATGATCAATCTTGGCTTATATTATTTTTACAAACCTGGTGTATGCAATGAAGAATCTAATATTGTTGGAGATTTTTTTTTTTTAAATGATAACAAATGCGATGAATTTTAACAAAACTGTGGTCAATAAAGTCAAATTTAAGAAATCAGGCTATGTGTAGGACCGTCCTGTGTTCTATATTGCCGTTAGAACACATTTCAATGTTATATTATAAATGATGAATGATCAAACTTTGTTCTAATCATTTTAATATAGCTGATGTTTGCCGAGAATTATCTAGAATTGTTTGTGAAAACCTGTGAAAAAATGCGATGAATTTAAAAAAAGATCACGGCCATTTGCCAAATGACGAATCGGGGCTATGCAAAACATCACTTTCTGTTCAATGTTGCCTTTATAAATACGTTTAAAGGTCAGATTGTAAATGTTAAATTATCAATCTTGGTTAAAGTTATTTTAACAAACCTGTTGTATGCAATGAAAAATATAATATTGATGGACAAACAATGCGATGAAATTTAACAAAATTTTGGTCAATAGGGTCAAAATTAATTAAAAAGGTTATACGTAAGATCTTGCTGTGGGCTGTATTGCCGTAATAAACTCATTTAAATGTTTTGTAATATGTAATATTGTAAATCTTAAATGATCAATCGTGATTATTCTTATTTTAACAAACCTCTTGTTTTGACATGAAATATCAAGTCTTATTCAATGTTCATTAATTTTATTTCAGAACGGCCAAAATATTGTATAAAAGCAGAATGGGATGAATTTGCAGGATGCCTAAGAACAGATGAAGCCATGAGTAATGCTCGCCAAATAGTAAAAACAGCATGGCGAGTGTAGCTAACCCCAAAAAGCCCGCATTGAAGCCATAATTTAGCTTTATTCATAATGAATGAGACGACTACACATCGTTGCAGAAGGCAAAACAGTTATTGAAATGATTTTGTATAAGTTCAATTTATGTCAAAGAAGTGTCTGTGTGTTCCCAGCTCCAGGAAGTTAGAATGAAATTAATAGACTTCTATGGAATAAATATATTCTCTCTGCAGTAGTGAATTTACTATTAATCAAAGTATATGTAGCAACTGCATACTTTGAGCAGTATAATGATCCCTGATAAAAGTAAATATATAATGCCAGATGATGGTAACTTGGTCAAAATATGAGAAGCAGATAATCAAAAGTGATTGTATCTTAAAGTTTTAAATTTTGAAATAAAAACAATAACTGATAATGAAACAAATATTTTGATTGGTAACGGAATAGTTGGTTATTGAAAACATGGGATTATCTCTTGATTGAATTGTCCCAAACAATGAAATATATGCAATTCTAAAGAGGCCTACCATATCACAATATACCAGAAGTCAGGGTGACTTATGTTATGTAACATTATGCAATCATTTCCGGCCTTGTCACATGTGTGTTGGTTACACACTAATTAATTGGTTTTATAACCCCTTTATTGTGCATACATGTAGGGACTTAAGCTAATTGGCAATTAAAGTCTTCCTATATAACCCTTCTCAACATTCTTAAAGTCTGCAGCAGACAAATTCGAAATCATCCTTGGCAATAAATTTTGCAAATATATCTATTTATAAGATTGTAAATGTAATTATGATTAAAATAAAAGGCAATTTTTTTTCATAAAAGCAAAAAAATGTTCATGAATCTTGACTATCAAGCAATTTCTTTTTTCTATTTTTTTTTTATCAAAAGAAGTTTATTATTATTTAGATGTCACAGTTGAATTGGACGTAGATATTGGCTCATAAGTAGTTAAAAATAAATCTTAAAATAAAATTCCATATTTAGATATCATGTATCCTCTTATGCTTGAAAAGGATGCATTCGTGTATTCACCGCATATTTCATCAATATTCAAATCCAAATCCCAGGTAACAAAATCCTCCTTTCCATATGCTATTTACGATCAACAGCACGTATTTCAAATTGAACAAGTACACGTATATACAAATGAACATTGAACAAGTATATATCACATTCTATATACATATATAGATGGAGATAATTGTAACTGTTTGACGGCTCAAACAAGTGTGAAACAGAAAAAACGATCAACACCTTCACAAAATATTGAAGTAAATATAAATTGTAGTTATAATTACCCTAAAGAGCTTTCATATATATGTAACATACCGTGCTCGAACTTAATAACCATCGGTTCAAAACAGTTTATTAACTCAATGGTTACATGACAATATGAGCAATAACAAAATAGTGAAAATACATACAATATACATTTGAGGCTTATAACATATATTATTTAAATAATAAATATTGCAGAACTTTGGCAGTGATATATTCTAAGAATTTGTATCAGAGGGAGAGTACCCTACACATAATAAAGAATCAAAATTCATAAAAATGACTTATGATATATGATACTGTATTAAACAAAAATGATTTTCAAATTTAGTAACGTTTACAATGAGAATTCTCTGTAAATATTACTCAAACGTCAGTTTAATTTTACAAGAATTTCTTTTATAAATAGACATATTTTCTGTATTCTATCGTATTGGTTGTTTTGATATTCATTACTTCATAAAAACTATGGATATTGTGTCTTTTATAGTATTTGCCGTTAAGTAAACGTTTTCTATTTGAGCAAAAATATTGACATTCTAATAAGTAATGATATTCATCACCTACACCTGAATCGCACAATTGACATTTACGCATATTTAAATCGGTGCCATTCCAACAACCGGTTTCAACAGGAAGTCTGTGGTTACGTGTTCTAAAGTAAACCGTATTACATATTTTAACATTTTTGTTGGTGTATGTATCAAATAGTTTTCAAATTCGAAATGAATTTTCAACAATTGAATACCAGTCCTTGACAAACATGTCTGACAGTAATATAGTGTTCCTGGTGTTAGGAATGACATTTTTAATTGATGAAAGGAAAACGTGCGTAAAGTGTTTAATTAGTGCACAGGACAGTTATATACTCAATGTTTATGTTCGTAAAATAAAATACATGATTTTGTATTACTGTGTACATTTTTTCATTTTATTCATTTATGTTGGTATGATTACAAAAGGAAATAAAATGGAAACCCGTTGATCTAACCTAAAAAGGGTTCATTTTCCCAACGTTAATTACGTCACATATAAACCCAAGATATGCCATAATGCACCACAGACGTTCCAAAATTCATTGTTGGGGTGGTAATTTCGTCGGAGGTCACCACAAACTATCACATGTATGCTGGTAACCTCTGGCGCGGTCTAACAGCTCGATCGTAATGTAGAACCAGGACGACTAAAACACTTTTCTGTTTCATTTTTTGCAACAGTCTGGTAACCTCTGGCCTGTTGTAACAGCCCGTAAATTGATTCCTAGACGGTCAAAACCATTTCAACAAATAATCGTTATAACAAGACAAGCATGTTTAAAGACTGGTTACCTCTGTCACGGCTTAAAAACGTGAAAGTTAATGATCATTTTTTAAATACGCAAGAGAGACTCGCCTTGACGTGAATCTTGGACTTCAACCCTACGTTGTGCAAAGGGTATGGAGAAAAAAGGAGACATGAATACAAATACAAATTTTATTACAAATTCGTAGATGTACAAAACTATTTAATATAAACATGAAATGAAGCAATATTTTTCCTCAAAATATTTGACGATCAGACATGTTCATTATTATTAGTATTACAAGGTACCCGGCAAGGAGGGGTATGGTCCCCGTTCTTATATTTATGCTATATCAATGAATTGATTGAAATACTAGTTAATAGTAACCTTGGTTTTAAGATCAATAACTTTGATTTCTGTGCTCCCTCATTCGCAGACGATATGGCGCTTCTGTCTCTTTCGATGCATTCACTTCAGACCATGATTAACACTTGCTATTCATACTCGTGTAAATGGAGATATCAGTATAATGCTGAGAAATGTCATGTAGTAATTTTTAACGAAACGAAACATTGTTACACTCGTAGAAATAAGGCATGGAGTATTGGTTGTGAAAACATGAAGGAAATAGAAGAGGTTGTTCATCTTGGAATTATCAGCAGCAAATATAAACTTTCTAATGTACCAGTTCAGCATGTTTGTAAGAAGCTTCGTCGAAGTCTGTTCAGTATGAGTAAAGATGGCCTTCATTCTAAAGGTTTGAATCCACTCACTAGTAAGAAAATATACACTTCTGTCATACTTCCGAAAGCGCTATTTGGAACTGAATTACTCTCCATTTCTTCTAGTAATGACTTAAGTCTATTAGAACGAGCTCATCGATTGTGTATAAAACATATACAAGGCCTAAAGCATAGATCTAGGACAAACATTGCACTGGGATTAATTGGAAGTTTGCCGATTGAATCAGAAATAGAAAAGAGGAAGCTAAATCTCTTTGGACAATTTTGTAAATTGCATAATAAATCGTCTGCAAAAGATATGTTTTTAGCTCGTCTTTGCTCGTATATGACAGGGACATCGACTTCCGGCTTTATTTCTGAAATAGTCTCCATTTTGCAAAGGTATAACTTATATGATTTTATAGTTGGATATTATAAAAGTTGTACATTTCCTTCGAAATATTCGTGGAAAAAGATATACTCATTCAAAGTAAACGAGCAATACGAACGGTTGTGGGAATGTGAAACAAATCATGAAGACTTTATACAATACAGACAAATACAGCTTTGTTTACAAGAGTCTCCGGTGTGGCTGTTTGCTAAGAAATACCCAGATATTTTACAATATTGTTTCAGTGTTGCTCAATTTATTGCCTACCTTGGATATGTCAAGCCCGATTGTCCGAAATGCAATGCAAGCAACCTGGCAGCTAATTTCACACTACATGTTGTAGTAGATTGTGGTGTTGTGCAAAGAGCAAGAATGAAATTCAATAGATTTGTCTTGAAACACTTTGGTGTTAACATTTTTAGAACTCTAACTGCATTGAATAGAATTGAATATGTGAACAGTTTGCTTGGCATGCCTGTCAATCAATTATTCATTTTGCTTGGTGAAAGATATGATGCTTTTGTTAAACTTTCATATAGATTTCTTTATTATGTCTGGTCAATCTATAATTCATAAAATATATTATCAGCGTATATGGGGGCCATCGTCGCTCTATCTTGAGCGTCATGACTTTACCATATTCCCTGGATCGGGTGGAGTTCTCGCCTGGTTTCTGTGCGTTGGAAGATGTCAGTGGTCCGGCGACGCATGGGCTTAGATTGACTTATATGTTTTCACAAGTTTCCATGTATATAAAGCAGTAGCGTGGCGTATTCAACTCTACTTTCGTTTTCGTATGAGCATGTTGGTGCCTATGATAGAGGGTCGCCTTATCTCGACCTCTGTTGTGAGTTGCAACAATTTAGTTCATGGAGTTGGATTCATCGGGCGCATGTATTCTGCTCAGCTCATTTATATTGTATGTCTGAATGCAGTTGGAAGTATAGTAGCATGTTCGAAAAATGTTACTCATGTGTATTATGATTTTAACTTATGATTGCCTGTATCTCTTTCTGGCAATTGACTTGTATATATAAAATATAATTATGCATTTTTCTCTCATTTTCTCAATCTCTCTCTCGTTCTCATTTTCTGTTTTTACTTTTCTTTGTAGTTGCTTGTTTTTGTAATAGTTAATTTGTGATCTGTTTGTATTGTTTGTGAAATCTTCAAATATGGAGGAAATAAAGATAATAATAATCGCGGAATTAGGGGGCCTTGTAAAGGGTAAATTATAGATTTATTTTGTAGATGACTTTGGAACTCTTTTTTATAAACTTTTGATAAAAGTATTAAATATTTAAATAGTAAATTTTGTAAATATAATTATCATGTTTTACGTTCTTACAGTTTGATAGCTATTAATTAATTAATAATTAACTTAAATTTAATCCATTATTAATTTGTATTTAATTTGGTTTTAACATGTAGCACACACAAATTATCATTCAAACACACAAAATATTTGCCCTTTGAATTAAAGCTTTATGTTCTTACAGTTTGATAGCTATTAATTTTGAAGGATGTCACAGTAAACTAAAAACCCAACATGCCCACCCTAATATATTCACGGCCATACAGATATTTAAAGACGTTCAGAACTGCAACGATATCAACATAATTCAGAGAGCTGCAGGTGGAAATACAAGACCACAAACCCAACGGTACCTGAGCATTGATCGTCGCCTGATAGTTCTCAAAGAGAGATACCAAACTGGAGTGATTGATTTAATGACTGATGTGGACTCAGCATCCCAACTCATCCAGTTGGGAGCTAAGCTGTGTGAAAATAGCATCTATCTAATGTATATAATGTGCTGTTGTATATATGTATATGTTTTATCTGTGCTATGCATACACAAGAATTTTTACAAATACTCATTTTCTATATTATATTGATTAATATGATAACAAATAACACTAGTTTAAATTGTATTCTTTTGTGTAGTTGTTTATGTAGTTTAAATAATTTTAAACCGATCACAAGTGCAGACGAGAATCAAACTCATGCCAACAGAATAAGCACCCTAACCTGTTGCCTTTTTAGAAAGTGTACCACTTGAAATTGTTGTGGGGAAAGTAGCCTTCGCTTTAAACATGCATTGGCCCATTTTCAACAATACGTTTCAATCACATTTCATCCAAATACCAGTTTTTTTCAACTGTAAAAGTGTTGAAGTGTTTAAATTCAGATTGAAGCGTAATACATACAAAATAATATTTTTTGTTTAAAAAGAAAAAATCTGGCCATGTTCAATTATCTTATCAATTAAGTCCACATAAATCTATAACTTATAACTTCCTTTAAAAGGCCCCCTAATCCTCAATTTTGACCAGGTAGAGATTAAATCGAGTAGGCGTTCCGGGAACAAACCCGCTCTACCACTGCACCCGACCGACGCGGTTGAATTCTTGTTGAATAGTTTATTTAATCAATGTGTTTGATCAATAAACCTGTTGCATGCGACAATGTACACCCATCAGTTGATCACACATATTAAACTCCCCTATGGCATACCCATGTCAAATTAACAGGCATTTGATGAAACTTCACGGAGGCGGTTGATTGACGATTGGGAATAAAAAATCTATGCTCGAGGAAGCATTAACCGACACTTTCCTGCAGGTTGAGTTTGAGGAAGTGATATGGCCGTGCTTTCAACAGAGTTTAACTGGCATCCTGGCATATGTCAGGTGAAAGTGACACACTCTGGCTCCCAGACACGCTAGCCGGATTTATCGCAGCCAGCTGCAAAACCCAGCCGGAGTTGGGACGACAGAGTGGCGCCCACCCTCGTTTTGGCGTGCCTATTGCTCGAGATAGATGGATTGGACGGTGGATTGATGTATGCCAGGTGAAAGCGCCTCAAACTGACTTCCTGTTGCATGACATCCGGTTTTGCCAAGGTCCGTCAGCCGGCAGCCATGCACAGCCGGAGATGGGATTTCCCGACATATTCCCGACTTTGCACCCGTACTGTTCGAAGTTTAACTGGCATCCTGACATATATGTCAGGTGAAAGTGACACACTCTGGCTTCCAGACACGCTAGCCGGATTCTACCCGGATGTATCGCAGCCGGCTGCAAAACCCAGCCCGAGTTGGGCCGACAGAGTGGTCTCACCCTCGTTTTCGCGCGCCTATTGTTCGAGATAGATGGATTGGACGGTGGATTGAAGCATGCCAGGTGAAAGCGCCTCACTCTGGCTCCGAGTCGCACTAGGCGGATTCCACCCGGATTTATCGCAGCTGGCTGCCATGTTCAGATGAAGTTGGCATTTTGGCCAAGTATACAGCCCAACTCCGGCTGTATATTGCTCGATATTAGAGTTTAAGTGGCATCTTGGCATATGTCAGGTGAAAGTGACACACTCTGGCTCCCAGACACGCTAGGCGGATTACACCCGGATTTATCGCAGCCGGCTGCAAAACCCAGCCGGAGTTGGGCCGACAGAGTGGCTCCCACCCTCGTTTTGGCGTGCCTATTGCTCGAGATAGATGGATTGGACGGTAGATTGAAGCATGCCAGGTGAAAGCGCCTCAAACTGACTTCTTGTTGCATGACATCCGGTTTCGCCAAGTTCCGTCAGCCGGCTGCCATGCACAGCCGGATTTGGGATTTCCCGACATATTCCCGAATTTGCACCCGTCCTGTTCGAATTAGAGAGTTTAACTGGCATCGTGACATATGTCACGAGAAAGGGCCTCACTCTGGCTCCGAGTTGCACTAGCCGGATTCCGCCCGGATTCATTGCAGCCAGCTGCAATGTTCACATGAAGTTGGCGTTTTGGCAGCCCAACTCCGGCTAACTCCGGCTGGAAATTGCTGGATATTAGAGAGTTTAACTGGCATCCTGACATATATGTCAGGTGAAAGTGACACACTCTGGCTCCCAGAAACGCTAGCCGGATTCCACCCGGATGTATCGCAGCCGGCTGCAAAACCCAGCCGGAGTTGGTATTTCCCGACATATTCCCGACTTTGCACCCGTACTGTTCGAATTAGAAAGCTTAACTGGCATCGTGACATGTGTCAGGTGAAAGTGCCTCACCCTGGCTCCGAGTTGCACTAGCCGGATTTCGCCCGGATTTATCGCAGCTGGCTGCAATGTTCACATGAAGTTGGCGTTTTGGCAGCCCAACTCCGGCTAACTCCGGCTGGAAATTAGAGTTTAACTGGCATCCTGACATATATGTCAAATGAAAGTGACACACTCTGGCTCCCAGACACGCTAGCCGGATTCCACCCGGGTGTATCGCAGCCGGCTGCAAAACCCAGCCGGAGTTGGGCCGACAGAGTGGTCTCACCCTCGTTTTGGCGTGCCTATTGTTCGAGAAAGATGGATGGGACGGTTGATTGAAGCATGCCAGGTGAAAGCGCCTCACTCTGGCTCCGAGTCGCACTAGCCGGATTCCACCCGGATTTATCGCAGCCGGCTGCAAAACCCAGCCGAAGTTGGGCCGACAGAGTGGTCTCACCCTCGTTTTGGCGTGCCTATTGCTCGAGAAAGATGGATTGGACGGTAGATTGAAGCATGCCAGGTGAAAGCGCGTCAAACTGACTTCCTGTTGCATGACATCCAATTTCGCCAAGTTCCGTCAGCCGGCAGGCATTCACAGCCGGAGTTGGGATTTCCCGACATATTCCCGACTTTGCACCCGTCCTGTTCGAATAAGAGAGCTTAACTGGCATCGTGACATATGTCACGTGAAAGGGCCTCACTCTGGCTCCGAGTTGCAGTAGCCGGATTCCGCCCGGATTCATCGCAGCCGGCTGCAATGTTCACATGAAGTTGGCGTTTTGGCAGCCCAACTCTGGCTAACTCCGGCTGGAAATTGCTGGATATTAGAGAGTTTAACTGGCATCCTGACATATATGTCAGGTGAAAGTGACACACTCTGGCTCCCAGAAACGCTAGCCGGATTCCACCCGGATGTATCGCAGCCGGCTGCAAAACCCAGCCGGAGTTTGTATTTCCCGACATATTCCCGACTTTGCACCCGTCCTGTTCGAATTAGAAAGCTTAACTGGCATCGTGACATGTGGCAGGCGAAAGTGCCTCACTCTGGCTCCGAGTTGCACTAGCAGGATTCCGCCCTGATTTATCGCAGCTGGCTGAAATGTTCACATGAAGTTGGCGTTTTGGCAGCCCAACTCCGGCTAACTCCGGCTGGAAATTAGAGTTTAACTGGCATCCTGACATATATGTCGAATGAAAGTGACCCACTCTGGCTCCCAGACACGCTAGCCGGATTCCATCCTGATGTATCGCAGCCGGCTGCAAAACCCAGCCGAAGTTGGGCCGACAGAGTGGTCTCACCCTCGTTTTGGCGTGCCTATTGTTCGACATAAATAGATTTGAAGCTGGATTGAAGCATGCCAGGTGAAAGCGCCTCAGTCTGGCTCCGAGTTGCACTAGCCGGATTCCACCCGGATTTATCGCAGCTTGCTGCCATGTTCAGATGAAGTTGGCAGTTTGGCCAAGTCTACAGCCCAACTCCGGCTGTACATTGCTCGATATTAGAGAGTTTAACTGGCATCCTGTCATATAGGTGAAAGTGACACACTCTGGCTCCCAGACACGCTAGGCGGATTCCACCCAGATTTATCGCAGCCGGCTGCAAAACCCAGCCGGAGTTGGGCCGACAGAGTGGCTCCCACCCTCGTTTTGGCGTGCCTATTGCTCGAGATAGATGGATTGGACGGTGGATTGAAGCATGCCAGGTGAAAGCACCGCAAACTGACTTCCTGTTGCATGACATCCAGTTTCGCCAAGTTCCGTCAGCCGGCTGCCATGCACAGCCGGAGTTGGGATTTCCCGACATATTCCCGACTTTGCACCCGTCCTGTTCGAATTAGAGAGCTTAACTGGCATCGTGACATGTGTCAGGTGAAAGTGCCTCACTCTGGCTCCGAGTTGCACTAGCCGGATTCCGCCCGGATTTATCGCACCTGGCTGCAATGTTCACAAGAAGTTGTCGTTTTGGCAGGCCAACTCCGGCTAACTCCGGCTGGAAATTGCTGGATATTCTCGAGTTTAACTGGCATCCTGACATATATGTCAGTTGAAAGTGACACACTCTGGCTCCCAGAAACGCTAGCCGGATTCCACCCGGATGTATCGCAGACGGCTGCAAAACCCAGCCGGAGTTGGGATTTCCCGACATATTCCCGACTTTGCACCCGTCCTGTTAAAATTAGAAAGCTTAACTGGCATCGTGATATGTGTCAGGTGAAAGTGCCTCACTCTGGCTCCGAGTTGCACTAGCCGGATTCCGCCCGGATTTATCGCAGCTGGCTGCAATGTTCACATGAAGTTGGCGTTCTGGCAGCCCAACTCCGGCCAACTCCGGCCAACTGCGGCTGGAAATTAGAGAGTTTAACTGGCATCCTGACATATATGGGAAATGAAAGTGACACACTCTGGCTCCCAGACACGCTAGCCGGATTCCACCCGGATGTATCGCAGCCGGCTGCAAAACCCAGCCGGAGTTGGGCCGACAGAGTGGTCTCACCCTCGTTTTGGGGTGCCTATTGTTCGAGATAGATAAATTGGACGGTGGATTGAAGCATGCCAGGTGAAAGCGCCTCAGTCTGGCTCCGAGTCGCACTAGCCGGATTCCACCCGGATTTATCGCAGCTGGCTGCCATGTTCAGATGATATGGCAGTTTGGCCAAGTCTACAGCCCAACTCCGGCTGTATATTGCTCGATATTAGAGAGTTTAACTGGCATCCTGGCATATGTCAGGTGAAAGTGACACACTCTGGCTCCCAGACACGCTAGGCGGATTCCACCCGGATTTATCGCAGCCGGCTGCAAAATCCAGCCGGAGTTGGGCCGACAGAGTGGCTCCCACCCTCGTTTTGGCGTGCCTATTGCTCGAGATAGATGGATTGGACGGTGGATTGAAGCATGCCAGGTGAAAGCGGATTGAAGCATGCATGGTTAATACAGTCGGAGTTGCCGGAGTTTCGCTTATTCGGCTGGTTAATACAGCTTGTGTTACTGGAATTCCATCTGTTCCGGCTGTTCCGGCTGGTTTATACAGCCGGAGTTCCGCCTGTTCCGGTTGGTTTATACAGCCGGAGTTCCGCCTGTTCCGGCTGGTTTATACAGCCGTAGTTCCGACTCTTCCGGCTGGTTGATACAGCCGGAGTTCCGCCTGTTCCGGCTAGTTTATACAGCCGGAGTTCCGCCTAATCCGGCTGGTTTATACATCCGGAGTTCCGCCTGTTCCGGCTTGTTTATACAGCCGGAGTTCCGCCTGTTCCGGCTGGTTTATACAGCCGGAGTTACGCCTGTTCCGGCTGGTTTATACAGCCGGAGTTTAGCCTGTTCCGGCTGGTTTATACAGCCGGAGTTCCGCCTGTTCCGGCTGGTTAATACAGTCGAAGTTGTCGGAGATCCGGCTGTTCAGGATGGTTAAAACAGCCGGCTGTTCCGACTGGTTAATACAGCCGACGTACCTGGAGTTCCGACTTTACCGGCTGGTAAATACAGTCGGTGTAGACGGAGTTCCAGCTGTTCCGGCTGCTTTATACAGCCGGAGAAGCCTGAGTTCCGGCTGGTTAATACAGCCGGAGTAGCCGGAATGATGATATTCGGCTGGTAAGTACAGTCGAAGTAATAGGAAATACAGCTTATCCGGCCGGTTTATACAGCCGGAGTAGCCGGAACTCCGGCTATTCCGGCTGGTTAATGCAGCCGGAGTAACCGGAACTCCGGCTGTTCCGGCTACTCCGGCTAACTTCACGCACATCATACATAAATAGACGTAAAACAGGAAACAGGATAATCATACTTGGAAATCTGTTTATATATTATTATTAGGTAATCAAAAAGTAATAGAACTTTCTTAGTGATTCTTGTATTAGTAAATATATATTTCGGAAATTCATACCATATGTATATTTGTTTTTGCTCTACCTTACGGCGAATTAATATTTCTAATATTGTCATTAGTTTATTTATAAATCGTTGTCATAGAAACTAGTTGATGTATAGGCGGGCCACAGCGTAATTTTACAAAACAGTACCAGTTTAAGCTGTGTATATTTCAAATATACACAAACAGAAGATACCGAAAATGTGCGTGACATAAATTTGTTGTTTGTTGTTCTGAATATTAAAGTTTAATGTTGTTGTTCCATAATAACCATCAACATAGTAAAGTTGTTAAACGACGTGCAGAAAAGTCAGGTAAAAATGACGTCAAATGAACGTCAAATGAACGTCAAATTTAGCAAATTTAGCAAAATACTAAATAGTAAAATTATATCACAACGTAGACAACAAGAGCTGTCGGAGGACAGCGCGCTCGACTATATGCCGCTTATTCACATAAAGCACTATTTCATTATATTGCACTTAAGTACTTTTAAATTATATATACTCTATATGTAAAAGCAACTGAATAGATACATACATTTAAAAGTCAATCAAGGGCAATAACTCCATATTAAAGTTAAAAATCAATGAAAGGTATTATATGTAATTATATTCCAAATATGAAAGCCCTAGCACAAGTACTTATTGAGAAAAATTAAAAATTAAAATAAAATTCCAACTTGCCCTAAAACTTAAACCACCCAAAATCATGTTTTTTAGCCCAAAAAGAAGGTCATACTCAGCATCTTCAGCATTTAATGTGAAGAAAGGTATTATATGTAATTAAATTCCAAATATGAAAGCCCTAGCACAAGTATTTATTGAGAAAAATTAAAAATTAAAATAAAATTCCAACTTGCCCTAAAACTTTAACCATCCAAAATCATGTTTTTTACCCCAAAAAGAAGGTCAAACTCAACATCTTCAGCTTTCAATGTGAAGAAAGGTATTATATGTAATTAAATTCCATATATGAAAGCCCTAGCACAAGTACTTATTGAGAAAAATTAAAAATTAAAATAAAATTCCAACTTGCCCTAAAACTTTAACCACTCAAAATCATGTTTTTTACCCCAAAAAGAACGTCAAACTCAGCATCTTTAGCATTCAATGTGAAAAAAGGTATTATATGTAATTAAATTCCAAATATGAAATCCCTAGCACAAGTAATTATTGAGAAAAATTAAAAATTAAAATAAAATTCCAACTTGCCCTAAAACTTTAACCACCCAAAATCATGTTTTTTACCCCAAAAAGAATGTCAAACTCAGCATCTTTAGCATTTAATGTGAAAAAAGGTATTATATGTAATTAAATTCCAAATATGAAATCCCTAGCACAAGTAATTATTGAGAAAAATTAAAAATTTAAAATAAAATTCCAACTTGCCCTAAAACTTTAACCATCCAAAATCATGTTGTTTACCCCCAAAAGAAGGTCAAACTCAACATCTTCAGCATTCAATGTAAAGAAAGGTATTATATGTAATTATATTCAAAATATGAAAGCCCTAGCACAAGTACTTATTGAGAAAAAATAAAAATTAAAATAAAATTCCAACTTGCCCTAAAACTTTAACCACCCAAATTCATGTTTTTTACCCCAAAAAGAAGGTCAAACTAAGCATCTTCAGCATTCAATATGAAGAAAGGTATTATATGTAATTATATTCCAAATATGAAAGCCCTAGCACAAGTACTTATTGAGAAAAAATAAAATTTAAAATAAAATTCCAACTTGCCCTAAAACTTTAACCACACAAAATCATGTTTTTTACCCCAAAAAGAAGGTCAAACTCAGCATCTTCAGCATTCAATGTGAAGAAAGGTATAAGATGTAACTATATTCCAAATATGAAAGCCCTAGCACAAATAATTATGAATGAAAATGCCAACTTGCCCTAAAACTTTAACCGGACGCCGACGCCGACGCCGACGCCGACGCCGGGGCGAGTAGTAAAGCTCTCATATTCTTCGAATAGTCGAGCTAAAAATCAGAATAGTCATTTGAAATGTTTATTCAGTGGAGTTCACCAGGAGTCAAGCAGTCACTAGCGATGTATACATACACTTTTGTTTATGGTTAGAGGGGAGTAATCAGTGGAAAAACTAATGTCACTTGCAAACGAGCCACAGTTCTGACGTTGAAAGGAACAGTTTGAGTGTCGGTTTTTCCCCATAATAATTGTCAAGTGTTACACATAACATGTTAGACATTTCGGTGAACAAATGCTACGGAATGTCTTTAAGCAATTGCGTCTGGGGAAGTTGATGCAACCATTGAGTTGATATAATAGTTGTTAAAATATTTATTCACGTTTTCAAACCTACTCATTTCCCTCCAAACGGCGACGTCAGATTGACGTTACTACCTTGGCCCGCCCCCATTGTACTCACACTTTTTATAATCTCCCAGAAATGTTGTTTGGAATTCGGAACGCCTTGGTACAGTTAAATAACATACATATTGGTTTAAACTCAAAAGTATGATAATAGCATCTTAGCTTTGATCTATTTATTCAAGTTTTTATTATTTTATTTATTTGTTTCATTTTCAGATTTCATTGTTTTCTTCATTTTAATATTCATTATAACTATATTACATGAAGATCATCAACAACCTTGACAGAGATAGTGATAACAAGCCGGTAGGCGACGTGAAATTCGCCATTGCATATATATATATGAAGAACTAGTGTGATAGGGTCACTATTGTGGTGACTTGGTGAATACTGGTGAAAAGTGTGCACCTTGTAAAAACACTCTCTGGTCAACCAACCATGTAGGAGAAGATAAAAAATGGTTTGGGTTCTTAAAACGCGTTTTTTTTGCTAGCTGCATAGCAACGGCTATTTTTGAAAGGCTACCATTTGGAAACAAAGGCATAAATCAAAAATCGTAGTTTTTTCTAAATATCTCGAAGTATCTATAATCGAAGTTTCAGCTCTCCACATTCAAAACTGTAGGAGAAGATAGAAAAATGGTTTGGGTTTTTAAAAAGCGGTGTTTTGAAAGCTGCATAGCAACGGGTGGGTCCTTAGCAACGAAACTCAAACGCGCGCACCCTGAGCCCCTATGGCACCTTTTCACCGGAATCGGCCAGTCGTTTTGGGCTGTGGAGCGTCGCTTTACAAACAAACAGACAGACAGACAAACAAACAGACAGACGGACGGAAAAGCCTGACAATAAGGGATATCTAGCGAAGCGAATCCCAATAATATATCATCATCACCATCATAATCATCATCATCGCTATAATACGACTTCGACTGCATGGCTAAATGCATTAATTGTGTGCTTGTATGCGGAGGATCGTATATTCGACTTGTTACAAGATGAGAATGCGGTCTTTCTAGTACAAGCGGCCTTATATGTATTGCTTTATATATAGACACATGCGGGGGTAAATGTATATGTTATGCTCCTTTTGTAAATACACATTCCCTTAATTGTGTTCAATATGTGTTCTTTCATTTATAAAGAGTTCCCATATTTTTTACTTAATGTTTTCAAAGTCGTCTACTGCAGATGTGTTCTATGTCGTTAACGGTTTACATGCTCATCCTCATAAACCGAGCATGGATTAGTTGTCTCCATCAATAACAGAATCAATTTGATTTATTGTGGAAAATGCACAATTTAACCCTTTCCCAAATATGAGGCTTTTTGAAAACATAGTGACAAAAGAAGAAATTGCACAAAACGTGCAATTTCTCCTTTTGCCACAATGTTTTCCACTTTTTGTCATAGGTTATCCATTCAATTAAAGAGATTTTCTATGTTTTGACGAGGGAAAGGTTTAACTCCCATTAAATGTTTTCATACGTGTATTACAATTTTGACTTCCATTATCTTTGGTATATAATAATGTAATATTTTTGTTTGATTAATTGTATGGTGTCCTACGCAACTTTCAATATTGTTCAGTTATATGACGGTTTCTTTGGTACGTTACCAGTACTACTGGGCCATAAGCCTGACACCATCGACTCGGCCGTTATGCGCACCCCACAATCCTAAGCGACAAGAAGGGTAAGCCATTGCTACCATTTTTAATGTATATGTCAACACTATTGAAAGTGTTGCTCTTTTTATGCACCCGGAATCACCGATTCGGTGGGCATCTAGTTTTTGGCCTGTCTGTCTGTCTGTCTCTTTGTCTGTCTGTCGAAAAAAACTTTAACCTTGACCACTACTTTTGAACCATAACAGGTACGGCTACCATATTTCACATGTGTATTGCTTGTGACATGACCTTTCTGTCAGTACCAACATTTTTGACCTTGCGACATTGACCTTTGACCTAGATGTTGCCATTCGGGGGCATCAGTGTTTCACAAACACATCTTGTTTGTTTAACTGTTGTGTTGAGAATTGTCAATACATATGACGAGTGTACTCAATTTGAAAGAGTCTAGATAATGTAAAAATGACGACTTCGAAAACATCTTTGCAAAAATATCAGAGGCTTCAGCATGCATCTACATATCGGATTGATTGATTGATTGATTGATTGGGGTTTAACGCCGTTTTTAACAATTTCTCAGTCATAAGGAGACATTGTTCAATTTCTCCTTTTGCCACAATGTTTTCAACTTTTAACGATAATTATTCTTTCATTTATATAGAATTTCCAAGTTTATGCTAAGATATTTTCAAAGTCGTCTGTTATATATTTGCTGTGTGTGGGAAAGGGCTAAGAATGAAGTTCATGAAAAGAGGAACATCTTTATACTGCCTTCTTGTCAGCACGTTATAGTTTGATATGAGCCATTCCAGGAGAAAACCAACATCATGGTATCTGCGTAATATATCGACCCAGAACTGCCTGCGCAGTCCACGCAGGCTAATCCGAGCCGACATATTCCGTCCCAGGAGGCGAAAAGTGGCTGTCCGCGTTAGCCTGCGCAGCATGCTTAAGCGGATCATGGTCGATACTTTATACAGGGTCCACAATGTTGGTGTTCTTATATGATTTACTCGAGTGTAAGTTAAAATTTGATTGGTGGTTCGGCTAACAACCTCTTAACAACTCTTCTTGTGTGGTAGATCTAAATACAACCAATTTCTCCTCATTAATAACAGTGTCTTCAAACACATGTGTGATAGAGCGGAGCGATAGATTTAACCCTTTCCCACATAAAAGACAACTGCAGCAGGCAACTTTTAAGAAACTCGGTCAAATATATTGAAATTCTCTATAAATGAAAGAGCAATTAACTGATAACGTCGAAAACACTGTGACGAATGAAGAAATTGCTCATTAAGAATTTCAAAAGTCGTCTGCTGCAGGGGCTTCAGAAAGCGTCTGTATGTGGGAAAGCGTTAACACTAGACATTTCTGAATATCACGACAGAGAAATGTGGAAATGGAGATCAATTTAAACGAAACGAGCCTGTCCATGGGAAAAGGTGCAAGTTTGCCTTAATGAATACTGTAGATTCAGATTCAGATCAGTCTGTGTAATCGCACAGATTGGTCAAGATAAACACTTTTCAAATATCACTGACACAATCTTGTAATAATTCTGACAAGACGGGACAGGTGGACGATTCAAACGTGTACCAGCTAGCTCAGACGGGCTCTAATCTAAATTATGTTTACTTCAAACGGAACAAAAAACGTGCTGATAGAGATAATCGATATGACAGTCAAGTGTTTTCATTTAATCAGCCTATCCATGCGAAAAGGTTTTGAATAGACCTTAAACACAAGAAAACTATAGATATACACAATACACACATGAAAGTAATTTGACCGTAATTGTTTGAGGTGACTCAAACTAGGTTACATGATAAGAGATGGCCTTCTAAGATAACTTGTAGTACTTAATGGCTGTCTTCCTTGGCGCTTAGGGTTACGACTGACTGGCTGTAGTCAGGATAAATGGACCAGTAGTACTCGTAACTTACACAGGAAACTGCAAAAGTGTTGAAAGCGGCGTAAAACACCAAACAATCAATCAATCTATCAATCAAAGATAATTTAAGCCCCATTCTCACTGTCCCGGTTCTAGTTCCGGTATCTCCCGGTGAAAAGAATATCCGGGATGATCCGGGACTTTTTGCCGAAAAATCAATTGCGTTTTTTTAAAACCCAATCGTCTTTTAGACATATTAAGTAATGATATGAATGAAATGTATGACAAGCCGTTTTACTATTTATTCGTTTGAAATATATATCTCAAACTGTCAGAGATATCTCTATAAAGCAGAAAGATATCTCTATAAAATAGAGAGTTATCTTGCATGTTAGACGATATATCTTAATAAGAGACATACCCCTCTATTTTACAGCAATACATCTCAATGTATTTGAAAGGTTATGATTGTTAAATCGTCATCTTTGACGTATTCTTTATTGTAAGTACAACATATTAGATGACTGCAAGTTCTAGTGTCATAGATTAAAAAAAACATGCGTTTGGCTTGATCGCTGACTAAGGCGAGACAGCATATTACTTGCACCGACAGGTATTTAGAAAGATCTTACTTAGAAAGCTATATCTCTTATATAAATAGCTATCTTAAATATAAATATAACCATATTACGTTGAGAGATATATTTCTAAACTAGGGAGATATTTGTCTCACTAAGAAAGATATCTAAACATGTTAGACTGATATCTCTCTTATTCGAAGAGATACTCTTCAAAGTTATCGAGATATATCTATCTAATTTAGAGCGATATCTTTCAAAATTAGAAAGATACATGTATCTCTAAAACGAATAAATAGTTAAACGGTTTGCCATAGAAACGTTCTTTTCTGACAACAACAACAACAACAAGGTCAAACGGGACTAGTTAAATACAACATGACCTAGATAAGGAACGTTTTTCGTATTCAAAATTTCTCTTCCACTGCTGAATTTCAAAAAGACTCTTCCATGTTCAAAACTGGACCACTCCATTTTTCGTCCAACAGGACATTTGGAAAAATTAATGTCTAAGTGGCAAACAATGCAGAGTTCGTGACATTTGAATCTGATTTGTTTGCAAACTACTTTAATTGCCTTTGGCAGCGAAAGGGTTAAATAACAATTAAACCCTTTATTGTGCATACTCAACATAATCGCTTCAACAAGCCAGTTTTTTTGAGTACCCACAACACGTAGTTTAGTTCAGTGATAAGATAATGGGAACAAGGCCAATTGTCTCCTCATTATCAAAACCCACATATATCTGCCATACGTTCACTGAAATGATATGCTGGCAAACGGTAGCCATTCCACCAATCAAATAACAGCTTTTTTCACTTCTGGCACAAACCGTTACAAGCCGTGAGCTACCAACCTTCAACACTGAACGCAAAGCATGACAAGGCTGACTTCGCTCAGATAAGGACAGTGTAGCGGAGTGACGATTCCAACATGGTGATTCTATTACGTATTGTATCAGCTTTGGTTCTATTAACACAAGGTAATATTTACATTCTGTGTGTTACATGTGTGCATATCAATCCCATGTATGTTCATATTTTCGCACACTATTGAATTTGATTTAACTCTTTCCGGCATACAACAAATCTGCAAAAGACGACCATTGAAATATTTGGACAAAAATATGGAAAGTTACACAGGGGATTAAAACAATGTCTGTACTATTCAAGAAAATTCGAGAATTTAACACTTTCCCGCATACAACAAATCTGCAACAGACGACTTTGAAAACATCGACTTAAAATACGGATAATCTCTAGAAATGATGGTATAATTACTGAAAAAATGTTTTATATGCTAAGATTTATGTGATATTCAGTATGTGAAGTTTAGTCGTGAAATGACAAGTTAAGTCCTGAAACCATTTGGCTTACAGTTTGCTTAACATTGACTGCAACTTTAATGTGTCATACAAGCTGAAGTTGCTTAATGTTTACCAATAAACGGTTTTTAATCTGATCAAGGTTTGGACGGAGTCTGATCAAGCTTTGGACGGAGTATATTCTCCTTCCAGTTTAAAAGAGGTGTGATAACAAAAACGGGGGTATATAAAGGTCGTCAGGGCCGTAAACAAAACTTTTAAAAAGGCGTAGCCTAGGAAGTCACCAGTACCCATTAAATGCGTCTAAAGTTTTGTAATAAGGGTAGAAGACATACGTATTTTGTATCTTGTTGTTTCTTAAATCAGTTAATACAATTTATTGATTCATAAAGGTCTTTTTTTTTTCAAACACATTACAGAGTTGATCTTTACAATAATAATGCTGGTTGCTCCCTATTCGATTACGCAACCCCATGGTACAAAATTGAAACCTATTTAATACTGACATCGCGTTTCCACGCGGCGTCAATAACGGCAATGTAGTGAACGAATTTCGTTGTAATCATACTTGTTCTGTATAGAAAGTAATTAGTAATTACAATTATTTGAAGTTACTATTTCATGGATCGACCTTGTTTGTGTACACAACTGGTGCGAGTGACATGTAACGACCAATAACCTTATCAGTTGTATATAAATGCACTCTTGCGATAAGAAGAAACCACGCATATGTAAACATGTACATGTACATAAATTGTTAAATGATTTTCTCTGTAGCACTTATCAATGCTTTAAATATATAAAATGAATGTTGATTATTAATATAAATTATTAAGAAAAATGCCAATGACCGCATATCTGTCATGAACAATAGTTTCTAATCGTGTATTGAAGAGAAACTTCTTTTTTAACCCTTTCCTCATACGGCAAATCTGCAGCAGACGACTTTGAATGTATTTTGTCAAAAATAGAAAATCTCCTTAATTGAATGGTTAACCTATGACAAAAAGTGGAAAACATTGTGGCAAAAGGAGAAATTGCACGTTTTTGTGCAATTTCTTCTTTTGTCACTATGTTTTCAAAAAGCCGTCTGCTGCAGAGTGCGTCAGAAAGCGTCTATATGAGGGAAAGGGTTAAGTCCAAGGCAATATTAGTCTGTTCTGCAGACTTGATGTATGTGCGAAAGGTTAACATAATTTCATATTTTTGTAAATTCGCCCAATAGCTGGGAGGAAGTAAATATTAATCCACGTTTTTTTGCAGCAGACGACTTTGAAATGATTGTGACAAAAGGAAAAATTGCTCTAAACGAGCAATTTCTCCTTTTGCCACAATATTTCTTTTTTCTTCGGTAAGTATGCTTCATTTTATAGAGATTAACCATACTTTTGCCTAGATGTTTTCAAAATCGTCTGCTGCAGATTTGCTGTATGTGGGAAATTGTTAACGTTCTCAGCGTATACCATAGATGTTGACGGGTAGATTAACTCCCTTATTCATTCATGTATTATAGTGGAATCATGTTGTCCAGATGGGATGGTTTCGGTTCCAGGGTTCTTGTTATTTCTTTGAAAACCAGGCAGAGTCGTGGTATGATGCAACGGTAACGTGATCTTTTATGTTTGGTCTGTTAGGTACATATCGTAAGTCAATGATGGAGACTTGCAGCCATTAAATTTAAATAATACAACAAGTGAGCACCGATAACACCAAGTCACCTTAACAAACCTTCATTTTCATTGAATTTGGCTTTTATAATTATAAAGCATTCAGTGTCGGTAAAGCTTGTGGAGTCTTAAGTTATCATACTTTAAAGTTAGCTTCGTCTATTAACTTAACCCAGAACATAATTTAAACTAGGAATGTTTTGGAACTTGTGAATAAACAGGCTTTCACTTTCATTTATTTTGATAAAGGTCGATACCGTCAAAACCTTCCCAAACTAAATGGGCGAGAACGACGGACTAGTTTGAAGTCTTGGCACCTTTATGCAATACGAAAGCGGGGATGCAATATGACACATGTTTCGTGATACCGTTCATTACAAACAGGATAGTGCATAAGGTGTTCTTATTATCGTATTTATATTTATGATTATAGAAATACTGTGAAGCACTCCATGGACACCTGGTTACACTGGAAGCAGACGATGAATACAAATTTCTCAAATCACAGCTTATCAAAATGAACCGTGGAGGTTAGGTAGTTCGTTATCATTGTCGGATTTATTCTGTAACTTATATGTCCATGTTTTTCATGGAAATTGATACCGATATAGTCTGTTTATATGTGTATACACCAACATAGAATCCGAGTTATGTGAGTTTTGGGTGGTGGGGGGGGGGGGGGGGGGGGGGGGGGGGGGGGGCGGTGGTACATGAGGCCCAATGACAATGGTTTTTGAAGGAGACCTTTAAAAGCTACTTTACGTATAACTTCATGAATTCGGGTTTGACCGACATATTTATCCATTCCGAATCCCGGCACAATTAAACATTCGTGTCGAATATTAACAGTTTAAGTATAAGAACGTTATTTTTTATCATATTAACATTTAGAATAACGAACATAATATTGAAATTGGATTGGCGCGATGGATTTAACTTATAATGTCGCTCTGCACAGATTTACAATTTTAAGAAAAGTGTGACCAGTTTCATTAGCTTACCATCAATGGGTGGAGGATTTGTTGTGGTCGGTTGCTTAGGAAGAATGATGTGTGGAGTAATGATGAGTTGAAAGCAGGAAACAGGTGTTTTAGTTTACTTGTCGTTGTGATACTGCATAAAACAATCAATCATATCAAATCAAAATCGAATAGACACGTTAGCGATGGAGATGCGGGTTTTTATTACTGATTAATAACTTCGGGCTATACTATTTCAAAAGTCTAACAAGGACAATGCGTAAGTATATAGTTTATCCCTATCGAAATCAGCGATTCATATAAAGCATTATGTTTAATTGCGTGGTGTGATGTCCCGCATTAAACACATTTTAAGTTATATCACGGCGTTTCTCCTGGATAAGTTACTAGTACTACTGGTTCATTTATGTTATGTTAATCCACTATCCTGACTGTCAAGGTGGGAAGCCATTATAATCTTTTAAAAGGCTTCGGTTTGACCCGGTCGAGATCAAACCCACGACCTCCCCCCATCCGAGGCGGATGCTCTACCAAGTTACACCGCCTGACGGTAATAAGTATTATGGCTGAAGATTGAATTATGTACATTGGAGTACGGCACAGCTAGTTTCGAAACAGATTTCGGGTATGGTATTCCACAGTGTAATGGATTACTTTAGCACATCCATTCCGACATGGTGAACTAATGCAAGTT